>JBAMJV010001243.1:0-39452 GCA_037951105.1 Echinarachnius parma | reverse complement strand
CATAGCATCAGATCAGTGATCAATACGTATACCTTTGTTAATGTGCATTCAGCTGCATAGCCGAGGTCGACCAAGAGAAGGGGCATGGTAAGGAGTTAGCAGGGGCAACATTAGCGTGGGTGTGGAACTAGTCATTCTGTTTTTTTTGTTTTTTTTTAAATAAAAGTACCCCTTTTCGGTTTTGGGGGCCACCCTGTATAGGAGACCCCAAACTCACATGTATTAGAGCATTTTGATATTGAACATTCAGTTTATATTGAATCTTCTTATTAAATGCATTCTGTAGCTTTCATAATCATTAAATTTATCATGTTTATCAGCATATATGATTAATCTACGATGAAGATTAAGAGCCCAAAATAGTAAACTGCATCTAACTTGAATTGTATGGCAGGAATTACTATCTTTTTGTTCTTTAGACAAATCGTAAAATTGTTTAATCAACATCGTGGATGTTCCGTTAAAAATACAGTTCTATTAAATCAATACATTTTCAAAATACTTCCGTTTTAATCTGCTGTATCACATGTGATTAATGTTCCAATTTTAGAGTCCATAATCTGTCTACTGCATCTATCTTTAATATAATTATTTAGTGATTTACTGCAGACCAGTGGCGTAACGTTATCGGCGTTCGCATGGCTTGCGAGAGGTTCCAGGTTCGACTCCCGGACAGGGGTGTTTTACAAAGATTCACAGTTGAACTTATCTCTAAGTTGAACCTAACTATTATGGAAAGTCCTTCGTGTCTTTGTAAAATTGTTGAAATATTTATTTTGAAAATGCATAACGTTTGAAAGCAAATCAGTTACTTTTTTTCTTTCAAGGAGCCTTGAAATAGTTTATATACATTTTTGTTGGAAGTTTAAAATACCTTTTTTTTTTCTTTTGGAGAAATTTTATTTCAAGGCTTCAAATGGCATTCCATAATTTGTAATTCTAACTTAGAGTTAGGTTCAAATTTGAATCATTCAATAAGTATCATTACCTAGTCACCAACACACTAAGGTAAAAGTCAGAGAGGAATAGCAGTAAGGAAATCCCACTTGTACCTTGATATCACCATCTTCTTTTTATGTTGTTATGCTTGCTTAATATTAATTGATTTTCCAATGGGTGTTGAATTGTAAATGATGTATGTTTTCTTGTTAATACTCTAATGGGGCTAAACGTCAAATGTGACCCCCCCCCCCCCCCCCCCCCCAACCATACACACACGACACATAAACACATTTTAACAATTTATATGTATGGGTTCTTTAAATTTGTTTGGTTTTTGTTCCTTTTTATTATGTGGAAATAAAGTATATTCAAAACAATTCATGAATCTTCTTTTTATATTTACATTAAATCGCTCACGCTTGAGAGTCAGAAAGTGGATGTAACACAGCATCTCCCCAGCATCTCTATATCGATCATATGATACCTTTGTAAAATTCGGACTTTAATAAATGCACTTTTTACAGAAACAACGAAATTTACTCGATACAAAAAAACATTTATATTATTCATGTCAAATAACATACGTCATGTACGTGTAGTTATGCTTCCCGATTCCGCATATGCAGCATTTAACGGTCTGTTGGTAATACAATAGGCCTGTGGGTTTAATTCTCACACTAACCTGTTTGGGCGATAAGTTGATGGGGCGATTTGTCCCTATGCCGTGGTAGATGTAGACCTGTCCATTACTACCCCCCGCCACAAAATGGTGCCCCAACAGCGAGATCTATACAAAACAATGAAATTAAATAAAACGGTCAGAACGCACTTTCTTTATACAAATATGTTTGACTTATCTAGGAGAAGACAGTTCTATAGTTTATTGGTATCTTCTGAAAATGAAACTTTGTTCCCGTTTTTTCCCCTTAGTTTTTTGACATATCTAATGTTGCCATTCACCGGCTTTCTCGTAGATTCTCCTCCGCCGCTCATTTGTATGAATCAAACTTAGTTCCAGTAAAGTCTCTTTTCGCAGATAATAATATTCATAATAATATCCTTATTTATATAGCGCTGTTTACAAATTTGAAACAAAGCGCTTAAAAATACAAAAACAAGAAGAAAAACATTTACAAAACTACACATTCATGACATTACACAAACAATAACAATACAATTAACAATACTAATTAGCGTAACTTAGGATACAGGTGTGTTTTTAATTGAGATAAAAGTGCTCAGGGTATTGACTGATCGAACAGATTGAGGAAGACGGTTCCAGCATTTTGGCCCAGTTGCTGCAAAAGCAAATGTGGATAGTTCAAAGATGTACGAGGGATTCAAATCGTTCTACATGTAGTAGCCGTTGACAATGGAAGCAAGTTTATGCACCAGTTTACCATTCTAAACATTACGCCAATCTGCAGCTGCTGCAGCTCATCTTTTTTAATTAATCAAATTAAGTGTTGTCGTTAAACCCGTTCCCTTCGAAATGTTGCAATCCCCATGTATTGTGAACATAGCACGCCACCAATGGGTTAATTTACAACCCAGTGAGCATGTATATACCTACCGTTGAAACCATCTTGGTTGATATCACCGAGTGCTGCCAACGAGTATCCAAATCTACATCCGGGCTCTGTACCTATCGCGATGTCGGGGTTTTCCATGAATCCGCCCTGGTGTCGAAACAAAGTGGATTTAGTCAAAGGTACTAGTTCGGATTCGTACATCAGACGCTCGGTGCCATCTTGAATAATTTGACTTATTATTGTTTGCTTCATTAACAAATGGATCATCATAGCTATCTTTATATTCCAACATCACCACCATCTCTTTATATTCATCATTATCATCATCACCTCCAATATCATCATCAGCAGCAGCAGCATCTTCCTCCTCCTCATCATCAACATCATCATCATCATCATATCCATCACCACCACCACCACCTGTATCACCATCATCATCAACAACATCATCATAATCATAATCACCACCACCATCATTATCATCATCACCACCACCACCATAATCATCATCACCATCATCATCCCCTTCGTCGTTGATGTCGTGAATATTTGTAATGACTGGTTGATCGTCTCACCTGTTTGTCGTTATAGTAGACGAATATCTTGCCGACTTCCCACGCCGACTCGACATTCCGGTCGGGATCCGTGTAGAGGGGTGCACTCACCACAAGATCGTCGGAGCTGTGGTTCGATGAAATAAAACAATAATTAATTCGGTATTTAAAGGAAATACAGCGTCTACATGGCCTAATTTTCACAATTCGGCTTTCTATAGGTATTTTTTCCCGAAGAAAAAAAATTTGGCAGTCATTTCTCATGAAATCAATCAATTTTGGGGTAATTAGTAAATATCTAATTGTCCTGGGAACGCCCCTTTTAAATCCCCAAAATGTGACGTCATCTAAAGAACGGACTAAAGTACTAAATTCTGTAGATGACGCGTCATGACGTAAGCCAATGAATTGTCAATCACATGTCGATCACGCAGCCGATTCCGGACCCTTAATGTGGGTGGGGCGTAAACTGGCTGCTAAGTGAGATTTGGCATCAGAAAACTACTGTGTTTATTTTCATGGATTTTTTTTCGGCAGACCTATGTTTCAAGTCATCAACTATGGAATAAGTGTCAAAGTACGTTGTATTCTTTAGGTCCTTTAAGCCGTTCACATCGAGATTCCTATATTCTCTTAGACTTTATACGTAGCCTACGAGGTTTCCGTAGGCAAGGGATTATATGACCTCATTGTTACGACTTGCATAGGAATAAGGCGGGGCTAGGAAGGCTGGTCAGGTTTGGTCAGGTTTAATAGCTATCATGCCATTCTGAACTTTGTACAGAAGGGTGGGGCAGGAGATGTGTATGCGTCTCTCCAGTGTTCTCCATTGAAGTTCTTGTTTATGATGGCTGTGATAGATGAGTTTAAATAATTATTTTAAACAAGTAAAAAAAATCAACCCCAGTAAGTTTGATGACGTTATTGACTTACCCATCGTTGTCAAGATCGGAAACCGCCAAGGCATGGCCGAAATATTATTAAAGAAACCAATCGAATAGAAACATATCATAAGCATAATTATTTTAGCTCTTTTTAAATTGGTCTCAAAAAGTAGATTTAATGTTTTGCCCTGTTAAATTTGCTGTAGTTATTGACTTACCCATCGTTATCAAGATCGGAAACCGCCAAGGCATGGCCAAAGTACGACCCAAGGTCCCCATCGGATACGAACAAGTAATGCGAATTCAGCCTACCCGTAGTAGCGTCATACTCGTGAAGAAAGACCTACAAATAAAACAATCACATAGAAACATATCCAATCTTTTCAATACTTGATATAACGCCCTAAATGAAACAACATCATGGTATATGGTTGTATATGGTCGATGTATACCACCGATGCTGTTGAAATTCAACCAAGGGAATGAAATCGCGATAATGTTGTTATGCTATAGCAAATTGCAAGTATTCAAAAGAATTAATGTGTTATGCTTTATTCTATTTCATATACATAAGCTAACGGGAATTCTCTTTTTTTTTTACAATTTGATCAAAATTAGGTGTCGTTAATTGTTTTTGGCAATGATTATATTATTCATTGTTTAGAACGTGAACAAAATTGCATTATAAAACTCGACAATATCCGTTCAATGTCTAATAAGATAATTATACAAGTTAATGCATATTATGTGTTTCAATTATCAATTTTCAAAATGTTTTTTTTTGTTCAGACTTGTCGACTCTTGAACGTAAAACTGAATCAACTTACTCGGCCGTATCCCTGATCATATCTCGGTGCAGATATAACATATTCGAGACCACTCGCTTCTGTAAAATCACCAAATGCCACTGCGTAGCCTGCATAGGAAATATAAGATAATGACGTCTTGTTAGGAGTAGTTTAGATTTTGTTTTAGTTTCAGTTTAGTTTCAGTTTAGTTTATTTCATTTCCGACAAAAATTAAAATACATAGCATTGTACAAAACAAGACAAAGTTTACATATGTGAAAAATTAAACTAGCTGTACATTGAAAATTAGAATCATATACAGTAAAAAATATATTTGGAAATGGAGGGATCCACTGAATTGTGGACCCCTCGAATAATAATAAAGAAATTAAATCATACTTCACAAGCAAGTCAAACCATACTTTAGAAACGTACTTATTTTGTTTACTTTCGCGTACCCAAATAATGCAAAATTAAATAAAATTTACTTTGTAATGCTTTCTGAACACGACGAAATAAAAATTTGGTCATATCGATTGTCTGTATTGGAAATTCTGAAATATCAATGTAATATCCTTTCTACAAAACGTGTATTTATTCCATTTTTAAAAATAATTTATAAACTTCATTGCGTGAATATTTTGGGTACAGTTCATTTGTTTGATAGATGTTAATTTAAATTTGTAAAGTGCTGTATTAAGTAATTTAAAAAGGCTTTTATTTAATGTTACATGAATTATCCACTGGGTTATTGTAAAGATCTCTCTTATAATAACGAAAGGGGAACACCAACCCGCACACATTTGGTGTACTTTCACCACTCCCTGGGGAGCATTCCTACCTAGCGACTTATAGGCATTGAACATATACTTTACATGATCCGTATGACAGGTCGAAGTTGGATCGATGACACATTGGTCGGACCAATGGCCGTTCCGCATGAAAATGACCATTGATCGGTCACTACAATCAGTGACGTAGCGTGGAGTGAATGGTGGATGTGTGGGTGGGGGGAGGGGGCACGTAAATTATTGGGGGTGCACACCTTATTCAATTCTTGATTTCGGCAAAAATGTCAGCCTTATGTTTTCTATTGATTTTGCAGGGGCCTCCCCCACCCCCCCTCCTGTGCCCCCTCCGTTGCTACACCTGATTATGATACTTACCGTGGTAGTAGACTGTTCCCGGAGAAGGGTTAGTACTCGTTTTAATAAACTTGGCGACCGAGTCGGCATCTGGGATTCCACTTGTGTACCAAATTCTACCTATCGAGGCAACACAATATCCGTTTACAAGAATACAGAAAAGATAAATAAATCGGATAAATGCAAACACCAATACGTCTAAGTTCATGTAGTATATGGCTAAATGTTCAAGGTTAATAGGGAAGGAAACTCTGTAACTTTTGCTTGCTGTTACTCATAAGTGCAGAATTCCTGTCACTTCTAGTTGATAGTAAGCAAATAATTACCGTTGGTGAAGGCAATGGCACAATCTATCACTTCCGAGGCAATCTGGATGTAGCTATCTTTCCGAAGCGAAGCTGAGGAAAGATAGCGTATACATTCAGATCGCCGAGGAAGTGATAGATTGTGCCATTGCCTGAAACCAAAAGGTGATTATTTGCTTTATATTCTACATTGGAAACATTTCACTGGTAGCTAGGTCTACGAGAAAGACAACTTAAACTGCTTTTAATGTCTAGGCCTAGTTCTAACACAGTACCGGTACTAGACTTTGATCTACTTACCAACAATGGCTATTCCAATTGTTGAACTCCATGACAATTCCATAGCCTAAGGCTATAGGCTAGCACTTGGGTCTATATAAAAATGAAAGTGAACCCCAACTCCAAGTCAGACTCCAAGAAAATTGTAATCAATGATGATGAAACACTAAAACAGTTCATAAGTCAACGTTCTAAAGTCTAAACGACACTCAACTAATTCTTACGATCAATGACCTCGCCAAGGGTATCGATGATAAAGGTCAGACGGATCTGATCCTTCTCGACTTCGCCAAGGCCTTTGATAAAGTATCACATAGGCTGCTTCTCCACAAGATCCAGAACTACGGCGTTCGGGGCTCGACCTTGAAGTGGATAGAGGACTTCCTCAAGGACCGCATCCAACAAGTCATCGTGGATGGCAAGTCCAGCAACACTGCCAAAGTCACGTCTGGCGTGCCTCAAGGCAGTGTCCTCGGGCCTCTCCTCTTCTTGGTCTTCATTAATGACCTGCCTAAATGCGCGAAGCACTCAACACCTCGACTCTTCGCTGATGACTGCGCATTGTACAGACGAGTATCAACTGACAGGGACGCTGCACTACTGCAGGATGATCTGGAGTCTCTACAGAAGTGGGAACGGACATGGATGATGCAGTTCCATCCCTCGAAATGCCAAGTCATTCGCATCACTAAGAAAAGGCATCCCATCATTTTCCCCTACCAAGTACATGGAACCACCCTGGAAGTGGTGTCTTCTGCCAAGTATCTTGGTCTTCATGTTGATAGTCACCTAAACTTCAACCAACATGTCGACGTCATCACAAAGAAAGCTAACTCTACCAGAGCTTTTCTCCAGCGCAACTTCAGCAACTCCAACCGGAAGATCAAAGAGGCGACCTACAAGACATACGTGAGACCAATAACGGAGTACGCAGCCTCCGTATGGGACCCCCACACACAAAGAAACATAAGAAAAGTAGAGCAGGTGCAACGGAACAGCGCCAGGTTCGTCACGAGCACCTTCGACCGCAGAGCAAGTGTCACAGACCTTATGAACAGGCTCAAATGGCAATCCTTACAGAACAGGAGGCTACAGGGCCGACTAGCGATGCTCTACAAGATTCGATTTGGGCTAGTAGACGTACCCTGGAATGACCACCTTACCACACTAACAACAAGCACCAGAGGACATGGGAGTAGATTTTTCACCCCACAATGCAGCTCTCAAGTGTGCTCATCATCCTTCTTCCCTCGCACTATCAAGGACTGGAACGCGTTAAAAATTGACCCAGCAGCCTTCCCTTCACTCGATGCATTCAGAGCAGCAGCAGTGAGGGCCGCCTGCATCTAAACGCCCACCCCCCCCCCCCCCACGTTGTTTGTGTTTTATTGTGCTGTCGCGTCTCTGTTTTTGTTTTTGTTTTGTTTATTTTGTTTGCGTTCACTGTACTATACTGTATGTGCACCACACGCAGTGCGTAATCTTCAGCCATGAAGTCTGCACTACCAAGGAAGAAGAAGAAGAAGAGTCATGGCAAGCGGTGTACGATACATAATCAGTGCAAAGTACGCATTACATGCATTTGTAATTCGCGCAACACACACATCCGCGGTTGCATTGAATTGACCGTGCAGTGTGTGTGGCTATTCAAATCCCGTATTAAATGAAGCACACCTACCGTACCCGGTACCGGTACCTACAATACAACGGCAGTGTTGGAGTCATACTTCTATGGTCTGCTGAATAGTGCGGAATTTGAATACACACTCTCCACAGCAATTCAATGCAACCGCGCGCATAGAGTTATCGCGCCACTTATCGGTATTAAATTCAATGCAACCGCGGAGTGTAGATAGTACTTTTTATCTAGTGAGTGCAACGCACTTTCACCCAAGATATCTACAGAGTGTAACGAATGGGCGAAACTATATTTCATCACGTGATTAACTTTTGACCAATCGTAGAGCAAGATTCTTAGTATGTGGAATATAATTGAAAATAATCAATGTTTTTTAAACCACTATCAACTGTTTTGATTGAGCACTGGAGGCTGCCATGTTTCCAACGGTTCCGTACAAAACGTCATCTGAGCGCATCTGATCGCATCTGATCGCATCTGATCGTGCACTAACTAAACCGGAATACGTAACCACTGACATACCCAACAACAGCGGTTACATAACCTGCTTGTGTAGTGCACATGTTGTTGTTTTTTATTTTTATTTTTATAATTCAGTTAATATCATACAATATTGTCGAGTATGTATATTAAAAAAAAAATTATGTTGATGCCTAGCTACACATCATATCAGTGGCGGGAGTCCCAATGTGAGAGCAGTCACCAGACATAGTAGGAGTGAGTTTTGTTTATTTTGTATTGTATTATGATTATCTGAGAAGACAAAGGTATACCATGTATTATAACTTTGCACTAACATGCACAAAATAAGCCCATGAAATGTTTGCACTAATTTGTTTAAGAATTCGTTTATTAAGAAGAAGAAGACAAAAAATGCATATTGCGATAATTCATTAGTAGCTTTAAAATAGTGTTTATTTATGAATATATTTGTTTTGTTTGGTTTCGCTTTATTATTATAATATTATAATTAGGTGTTGTAAGAGAATCGTTTTGACCATAAGAGGCCCACTTCCATTATGTGGCGGGAGTCCCGATGTGAGAGGTGGGCTTTGTTATTGAAATAAGGAAAATTGTTATATTTTTGTATATAAAAGTAATATTCATAATAAGGTAGGGGAAAAAAAATGAAATATCGCAATTTTTAGCGGTGCCATAGAAATAATTTGTTGATGATATATAAAATGTTATAATATTTTTTAAATATGTGAAGAAGAAATTAATAGAAAAGCAATTGGCAACAATAGTCAGATTTGACTGATTGCCACCAAACTAACAACAACAACGCACGCTCAGATGCGCTCATATGACGTTTCGTACGGAATCTTCGGAAGAACATGGCAGCCTTTAGTGCTCAGTCAAAACAGTTAGCAAAACGATAGCGGCTTCAAGAACATTGATTATTTATATTTTTAGTGATAACCATGAGGAAATATACGACTAGAAGTGAAAGGAATTCTGCACTTATCAGTACCAGCAAGCGAACATTCCAGCGTTTCCTTCCCCTTTAATGTGGTTAACGCGACTTTTAATGTAATCCTATACTCAAACGTTATTGAAATCCATTGAAAACTGAAAGGGATGTGCAAACACTGACAAACCGTGCTTAAATGTGTATTGCTGTGATCTGATATGTCTACTAAGTGATACTAATTACATGGGTTAACTATACAATATCTTTATACACATTCGAAAATCGAAAGTCCCAAGGAGAATTTCAAATCCAAACACTTCACGCATAAATCAAAAAAGCGCTATATGAACATTTTCAACTTTGTACTCATGCCTATGGGAATATGAAAACGGAATGTTCCATATTTTGATTTTTTTTGTTGGTCTAATTTGTCCTAAAATGTGCTATTCATTTATAGGTGGCTACATAGCTTATTAAAGTACTGAATGATATCGTTCACTAAAATATTATTGAAAATGTATTTAGCGCTTTTTGGAACAAAGCTCCTAGTGGGGGCTCTTAGGTCAATATATGAGACCAAGTGTGCACTTCCGGAAAAAAGCATGCATTTTGGCACACAGATAGTTTAGACCTTCCTCTTCAGGAAATTTGATGGAAGCAATTTTGCACGGCCCATTCTTGGCCGCCATCTTGAATTTCAAAATGGCCGCCATCTGGCACCTGTTTTCATCAATATCTCAGCAACTAAAACAGCTAGAGAGTTATTTTCAGTGGCAATACCCACATAATGGGGGCCAACAAATCACCTGAATCGGATATCAAGACTTCAAATGGCAGCCATCTTGAATTTCAAAATGGCCGCCATCTGGCACCTGTTTTCATGAATATCTCAGCAACTAAAACAGCTAGAAAGTTATTTTCAGTGGCTATACCCACATAATGGGGGCCAACGAATCACCTGAATAGAATATCAAGACTTCAAATGGCAGCCATCTTGAATTTCAAGATGGCCGCCATGGGAAGCCTATATTTAACTCCATCTCAGAAATTAAGCAATTACAGAGCTCATTTCAACTGATATGCCTATCTGTTTGTGGTCAAGTTGTAACAATTTACCAATAGATGGTTGGAATTATGCACTTCCCATTTATCTCCTTTATCTCAGAAACTAAAACAGCTAAAGCATTATTTTAGCGGCTATATACCCACTTATTTGTGTCCAACGAATCACCTGAATCCACCTCAAAGGCGTCAAATGGCAGCCATCTTGAATTTCAAGATGGCCACCATGGGGATTAGCATATTTAACTCTTTATATCAGAAACTAAAAACGGTACAAAGTTTTTTCTAGTTGCTATGCCTTTAGGGCCAACGACTTGTCTGTCTTTGAAAGAAACATGAGGTTGAAAGGAAATAAGCAAGACCCATTTTGGCCGCCATCGTGAATTTAATTATGGATGACATCTGGAACCTATTTTGCGTGTATTTCAGAAACTAAGATGGCTGGAGAGTTCTTTTTAGTGGCTTTAAACACATTTTTGGGGTCAAGAGATCACCTGGATTGACTTAAAGACTTGAAATGTTTGGGCAATCTTGAAGTTCGATATGGCCGCCATGATAAGTCAATATAGATTTGATTCAAATCTACGAGACTAACAAAGCAACAGAGTACATTACTGTGGGTATGCAGTCTGGTGTTCGCAATAAATAACATGGAGTACATTTGAAAGACCTAAGTCAGATGCACCCACAGTGGTTGGAAGCAATTTAGCAAGTGCCATTTTCGCCTCCATCTTCAATTTCAAAATGGTCACCACCTGAAATCTTTTTTTGCTTCAAAATTTTGACATTCCCATATATTTTGTGCATATAGCACACCCAGTTCCTTTATTTAAGCAAGGGGTTAATATTTCAGAAACAATAACATCTGGATAATAATGTCAGAGGTTATGCCGTCATTGTTGGCGTCATTTAATGACCTAGATCGACTTTATAGATGTCTTCAAATGACAGTCATCATACATTTACCTGGGAACTTTATTCGGCTCTAGCTCTTTATTACAGATCACACTGTAACATAGTTAATTTGAGTGGTTATACTTAATGTTGATGTCACTGAATTACCTGGGTTGCTTTTAAAATGTCAGGTGGTAGCCATCTTGTGAATCATTGTATTGATTGAATTCTTGCTTCAGTGTTCCAAGGATATGGTTTTGAGAAACAGCTCTGTATCTCCTTTATGTGATTCCTTGCAAACATCCTTTTGTAGTTTGTCCATGCTAAGGAATCATATACACCACCCATTTATGCTCCTTTTCTCAGTCGTGTCGTTATGAGCTGCTAAGATTTGGTGTGATGTTCTTGACGGCTTGTAATACACTTTGATGCCAAATTCCTTCAAAGAGCTTTTGAGGCACCCTTGATGTAGGGTATAACGATATGTCCTTTTAAGTGTGGGTTTATCTAGTTGGCTTTGGCCCATTTTAAAAGCCCAATTAGATTAGCCACAAGTGGAGAGAGTCAAGGTATTGATATGGATAGGTATGAACAAAGTATGGATCACTCCTAATGTTCACAGGGGTGACTGGAGGTGAAAATATTATATAAACCAACTGTGTGAATTTCCCTCCGATAAATCTTCCAAGCTACCATAATTCAGTGCCCACATGCCCTCTTTCTCATCGATAGGGAACGCTAAGTGCGGATAAATGGATTTCAAATGATTAATTAACTCCTGCGCGAATTATTTCTTGAATTTGGTGTTGAGTGTCATGCCGCTATATGAATCTGCTCGCTAAAAGTGTCACTGTATAGTCAAAGTATCGGTTTGCGCAGCGTAGACATTCTTCCAGGAGTTGGACAATATAATTCAGACATGCTGGTTCTATTATACTGTAGTTAAATGGCGGTGGAGGGTATAGCACGGAATATTACATCCCGAGGGATTTTAAATGCTATTGAGGGAAGAGTAAATAAGTCCCGAGACGAAGTCGAGGGACTTATTTTCTTCACGAAATAGCATTTGAAATCCCGAGGATAGGAATATTCCGTGATTTTCCCAACAACAAATTGAACAACTGTTTTATCATCTGACTGTCAAACACAGGGGTGTAATATTGCCATGGTATATCCAAAAATATAACACCGCAGCGGCATGTACTGTATTTACTAAGTCATGTGATAAATATACTCTAGATAATTGTGTCCTCAAGTGTTGATTTGTCTATGGGAACTTAAGTAGGTAATGTACGTAAAGTCACGTCATAATGATCAAAGCTCTCGTCTTCCACGTGTCCACTCTCGATAGCTTCTACGCTTAATCGAGAGTTGGTTACGTGGTGACATGTCTGTTACACAAGAGGAGATATAATAGGATAGGTCTGTACCAGTTTGTCTGTGAGCCAGGTTTCTAACCCCTGCAAGAACATGTACACATACAGGGTCCACATACATTGGCTACAATGGATCTTTTACCAACCAATCCATGAAGCAGCACTAATATTCCCTCTCACTCCCATCCTATGAAACTTGTAAATGAAACACTTGATAAAATAGACATTGACAATGCACCGAAACCACAAATTTGGTGGTATTGTTACATGGATGACACTCATCCCAAACTCAAGAAACAATTTGTGCAGGAGTACACTTTTAGTTCCCTAACGAAGGGAAGGATAAGTCGTTAGTGTTCCTTGACACTTTCATATAGTCATGATAGTGATCAAACTTGATTGTAGCCTGAACGTTAAGATTTATCGGAAAGCAACCCACACTGTCCAATGTCTCATTTCACCTCTAATTACCTATTTGAACAAACATTAGGAGTGACTGTTACCATTATTGTAATCACCAATCCCTTGGCTGTCCAGATGATAACATATTACTAGTCTCTTTCATGTGTGTTGCAGCTGTATTTGGGCTTAAAAAGCTACAGAACGATCACCCCACTGAGAGGAACACGCAATGCTCAAAATGACACTCATCTGACCTGATATTAGAAGTCTCAGATGCAATCAACTGAATTTCAATTTAATCGGGCATTAGGGTGTATCTAAAGCCGACAAGAACAAAACACCAAATCTTAGTACCGCCTAAAGACAACATCAAAAATAATTGTGTGGCGTAGTATATACATTGTAATTCCATGCCAAGGGTGGACTACTAGTCATTTGGCTGCAAGGAATCAAACAACAGTCCTATGCAATGAATCATAAGTGAAAGAAACGTAGCAATCTCCCAAGACCAATTCGTTCCTCTGGAGTGTCTCAAAACAGGCCACATTGAGTCTCCCGACCATCAGGTCGGACTGGCATAAGGTCTACATTTCGGAAATGTGGCATAATACAAAAAGGGTGAAGGAAGATGCATGTATACATCCTGGCATTTCAACCCACACTGAACAGAGACAGTGCGCGAAACAAACTACCTAATGACGTGTACGATCAGAAAATTGATCATTTTGTAAGAAAGGTCAACAGTCAGGTCATGCACAGCTGACGAAGGATGTTGATGAGAACCGAATATTAGGAAGTGAACATTTGTATGGTCAACAAAATGTTCAAACTTTTTCCATTTAGTTAGTTTTCACTAGTGGGGACTGAAACATTTGCAAATAATGCTCGAATGAATGTTACTGGTTTTCAAAAGGTAGGTTAGTACACTCATTGATTCTCTTTTGAACTACCTCCTACCCGATAACTTTGTTTAATCAATCGAATGGTCAAGTAGACTTCTATTTTGTTCAGATTATCTTTATATCATTATATATCAGCAACCTTGCTCAATTGCTTCCAACCTAAGATGGGCATACCCATCGAAATGCACTGACTGATTTTATTCTGAGATAATTGAATAGGCTACCCGTGGCAGCCATCTTGAAATTCAAGATGGCTACTATTTGAAGCTTATAAATACGATCCAGGTGAGTAGTTGACCCAGAAAATATGAGTGTACACGGCTGAAATAAACTCTCCAGCTGTTTTAGTTTTTAAAATATTGGAGAAAATAGGGTTTCAGATGGCAGCCATTTTGAAATTTAAGATGGCGGTTAAAATGGGAAGTGCATAATTGCTTCCATCTATTGGTAAATTGTTACAAGTTGACCACACACAGATAGGCATATCAATTGAAATTCAAGATGGCTGCCATTTGAAGTCTTGATATGTGATTCAGGTGATTCGTTGGCCCCCAGTATGTGGGTAAAGCCACTTAAAATATCTCTCTAGCTGTTTTAGTTGCTGAGATATTGATGAAAACAGGTGCCAGATGGCGGCCATTTTGAAATTCAAGATGGCTGCCATTTGAAGTCTTGATATTCTATTCAGGTGATTCGTTGGCCCCCATTATCTGGGTATAGCCACTGAAAATAACTCTCTAGCTGTTTTAGTTGCTGAGATATTGAAGAAAACAGGTGCCAGATGGCGGCCATTTTGAAATTCAAGATGGCTGCCATTTGTAGTCTTGATATTCGATTCAGGTGATTCATTGGCCCCCATTATGTGGGCGGCCAAGAATGGACCGTGCAAAATTGCTTCCATCAAATTTCTTGAAGAGGAAGGTCTAAACTATCTGTGTGCCAAAATTCATGCTTTTTTCCGGAAGTGCACACCCCATGACCTAAGAGCCCCCACTATCCTCGTATATAACGGAAGAGAAATTCGGAAAATCAAAATTGTCCTGTTCCATGCTTTTATTGGTATATACGAACTCAATAGGATATGCGAAGACCGCTAAAGTTCCAAGTAAATTTAGTGGATTGTTCCCCATAGAAGTATCACAAGGCTCGTAAGGTTCCTGTAAAGGCAATGGCCCGAATTCACATCAGTGGCTCAACTTGTGCCTGGCCCAAAAAGACAAAGTTACCGGTAACACTTTGAACCAGCAGACAATATTGTCTTGTCAACGGAGATATTCCAATGGTTTATTTTCATTCCTTTTAAATTTAGTCATATAACAGGTCACCATCAATACAATGTCCAGGATGATCCAGGACGCAATTTGACTGATGACAGACTATACTATGACCGCATTTCAAAAGGTCTATTGTCCTGATGTATATAATAACTCAAGGGATTGACTGGATAATGAAAGGAAACCATTAGAGTATCTCCAGGGACCATAGTAACGAGACAATAAGTCTGCTGCCTCAAAGTGTTACCGGTAGTCTTTTTCTTTTTAGGCCAGGCACAAGTTGAGCCACAGATGAGAATTCGGGCTAATTTACTTAGCAATCACTCAGTCTATTCGATCACGTTATACTTACCATTCCAACGGACTGACCCAGTAGCACCATACATGATCTTGTCCTGGAAATTAAATCACAGTAATCATTCGAATCATAATCGTATTTGTTTCATGTCCATAACTATGGTGATGTTTGCTATTCCATGATAATATCATACAGTAGTTGGAACCGACACAGAATAATCACTATTATTGTAACACAATACTCGTAAGCCATAATTAGAGGCGTGTGTTATATGTCTAAAATCGATCATTTAAAACACTAAATAGTATTTCCTTATACATGTATACAGTATGTTAATATAAGATCACGGTCCCGTTGCAGAAAGAGATTTTAAGTTACACTTTTTGTTATTGTAATTCAAACTTACGCCCGTTTCAAACAATCAGATTCGCGCATTTAAAACATGATCAGACTTTATACAGTTTATTGTAACTTACAATCGATTGAATTGTATTTTGGTCTGCAACGGGGTCCACAAGTAAGAAGGTTCATTTCATAATAATATGTGTAAATAAGACGGCATACAAATCATTTCATTTCATTTCATTTATTCAACCATAAAAATAATACAACAAATCTCAACATAAAGACATAGTACACTGTTCTATGGTTCGGACCATTAAGAAAGCAAAGCTTGTAAAAGAAATGGCCCTTAAAATATACATATTGACGTGAACTAATTTATACACTGAGAACAGTGATAGCACTACGGAAAACAGAAGTTTGAAACAGAGTATACAACATTTGGACATAATAATATTAATCTTAGTGGCCATTATAGGCAGGTTGGATGTTGTAGACAGTTAGGTGTAAGACAGGCTTGACTGTATTTAAACTTTCAAAAGAAACCACTCACGTCCTTTACGGCGGCGCTGGTGCCGAACTCACACGTGTGCCTCAGGTAGAATGTATCATCATTATCTGATACAAAATATAACAAATCGAAATGTGCCGAGTTTTAGAAAGAGCAGATTTGTGCAGATGTTAAAGGTTCTCTGAAATCCAAATGCAAGTTTCCTTCAACTATTGTTTATTAGTGTATACATCAACTATTTGTTAACTGTTTGTCCTACATATGTTTTGAATATTTTTAAACATTTTAGCAATTATTTTCTTCAGTTTGCCAAGGCCCATCTCTAAATTAAACAATTTCCAGAGTAAAAAAAAACCGTTGTGACATCATTTCTCAATCACTGGTCAACTAACCGGAGATGAACAGAATACATACTTACAAAAGAACATGCTCACAATAACATGCACTACATGTTTCCATACAAAAACTTATCAATATCCTCTTGTCCTTATCATGGTTGAGCTTATCTGACATAGCAACTGCTATTGAAATTGAAAGTGTGTCAGTTAGAATAGCATTCAAACATGTGGTGCTATTGTCCCTTTGGGAGAAGTTGCATTCCACCCTGTAATGTCCATATTTTCAGTAATTGAGTATTGATTGAATACTATTCTAACTGACACACTTTCAATTTCAATAGCAGTTGCTATGTCGGATAATGGTGCCGTCAGACTGGAGCTACGCTTCTCCTGCGCTCTCAACATTTTGATCAAAGCGCAGTGGAAGCGCCGACAAATCGAGCGATTGATGACACAATGGTAGCTTGTTCACGCTCTTAAACTGCCGTCACACCAGAGCCACGCTTCTCCTGCGCTCTAGAGAATAGCTGGTCACCAGCACTGGAATGTGTATTTTGTTCAATGAGGATCTGAATGGGAAGATTATCTCACATGTGTCAAAAGATATCCTTCCATGAATGCACAGACAATAGCTCGCTGAACAAAATATTAGGTCGCCAGAGTTCTGCGTTTGCTTTCTACATGTCCAAAACAAGCGTAGCTCTCCCACGACCTCACATCTGCTCAACTTTTGTTCAGGGAGCCATTGTATGTCCATGCATGAGAGGCTATCCTTTCACCCATGTGCGATAATCCTCCCATTCATTCGTCATTTAACAAAAGACATTTTGCAGATACATTCCAGAGATTGTGACCAGCTATTGTCTAGAGCGCAGGAGAAGCGTAGCTCGGTCTGACGGCACCATTACTGCGTTCTTACTACGCTCTCAGTACGCTTTCGCCACGCTTTCCGACTTATTCACTGAGCACGCTCCGTGTATCTGTAACAATAGCTAAGAACAATGAGACGTGGCCGTTTGCTCTACGCTCTTACTACGCTCTCTGCGTTCCCATACGCCTGCAGTTGAACACAGTGCGTTTCCGACTGGCACACTGCGCATGCTCTTGGCATAGATCTGTTTTGAGACATGCCGACATGCCATTTTAAATTGTGACATTATTTTACCTATAGATGGTTGAAACGTTTCAAACTTCGCAATCTATATATAGCGTAGAGGTGACTATTGTTCAGGACGGTAATGTCTGTGCATGCATAGGAGGTTTTCTTTTCGAGCAAGTGAGATAATCTTCCCAGATTCTCATTGGACGAAAAACATTTTGCAGATACATTCCAGTGCTTGTGATCAGCTATTGTCTAGAGTGCAGTGGAAGCGTAGCTCCGGTGTGCAAGAATGTCTTTTATTCAACTTGGGAATGAATGAGAGATTATGACACTTGTGTGAAAAGATATCCTCGCATGCAGTGGCGGATCCAGGGGGGGGGGGGGGGGGGGGGAGGGTAGGGGGTTTAACCCCCCCCCCCCCCCCCCCCCCTTGGGCTGCCAAGTGAAAATGTATCAGTACAAAAAGTGAAAACAAAATGAAAAAAATCACTTACGGGGGTTTAAAATAGCAAAACAAAAAATCGCCGAGAGGGGGGACACCCCCATCTCGGACTCTCCCCCCACTCGCCGCTACGCGGCTCGGACTTCGCCGCTTCGCGGCTCGGGTCAAACCCCCCCTTAGCAAAAAGCTAGATCCGCCCCTGCCATGCATGGACATACTTCCCCCTGAACAAAAGATCAGGGCGTGGAAGAGCTACGCTTGTTTTGGACATGTCCAAAGCAAACGCAGAACTCCTACGACCTGATCTTTTGTTCAGCGAGCTATTGTCTGTGTATTCATGGAAGGATATCTATTGACGCATGTGAGATAATCTTCCCATTCATTGCCCACTGCGTTGCCAATTTGTTTTGGTCGCAGTGGGAGCGCCGCGAGGTCGGCCAAAAAAGTGTACGATCTAAACAATAGGGAACAATGAACGCCGCTCTTCCCACGACCTCAACCCGCTTCTACAACGCTTCGCCTTGCGCTTCCAATTTTATGAATGGGGATTAGGAGCGCAGTACGAGCGCAATACGAGCGTAGCTGATGTGACGGGGGTATAAGATCAACCATGATAAGGACAAGAAAGGCATTGATAAGATTTTGCAGTGCCTGTTATTTTGAGCATGTTCTTTTGTAAGTATGTCATTTGTTCATCTCCTGTTATAGTTGACAAGTGATTGAACAATTATGTCACAAGGGGTTTTGTTTTTTTTTAGAAATGGGCCTTGGCGAACTGAAGAAAATAGTTGCTTTAAATGTTTAAAAATATACAAAACATATGTAGGTCAAATATTTAACAAAATTAATAGGTGATGTATACACTAATACACAATATTTGAAGGCAACTTGCATTTGGATTTCAGGGAACCTTTAAAGGGATAGTTAAGTTTTGGTATAAAAGGGTATCTAATCTCTATTTTCAACAAAACATCACATGCACAATATCTTATTCTAAATGGTCAAAACCAATGAGTTTTTAGAGAGCGCACTTTTGAGCTTAACCGGCTCTTTTTTAATGATAACAGGTGTCTTACTTAGTAATTTGTCATTTGCATTCCTTTCGAACATGGTCGAGTTATATCTATTAGTTTGTAATATAATTTGGCAGGTTTTGTTTACCAAAATTCAGTTTGATAAAAGCTCTACTCTCTTTTAATTACCAAAACTCAACTATCCCTTTAAATGGTGGTGGAGGGAATATCACATAATGTTCCTCTCAGAGTGATTTGAAATGCTATTGAGGGAAGAAGTCCCCAGACGTAGTCGAGGGACTTATTCTTCACGAAGGAAAATTCCATGGTGTTCCCGACAACACGGTCATAATAGAACCCTTCTCTCTCTCTCTCTCATTGTGGCGTCATAATTACAATCTCTCTTGGAGCGTGCGCCATGCGGAGAATAGTGAACTCTGCCGTGTAATATAACAAAATATTATGGCAATCACGTGACTGTGTTGAGCCAATCAATGACTATACAGATGTTAACTGGTGGTGGAGAGATTTATTGTCTTCAAGAAAGAGCATTTCAAATCCCGAGGAAATATTTTGTGCTTTTCCGACAAGTTAACAGTTCTGTTATTTGACAAAGGTAACACATCTTTACACTTTTGGCCTCTCTGAAGCTTGATAAGAAAATTATCCTTTTCAAAGTGATATGCTGACAAGTAATTGTGACGTCATAATAGAATATTCCTCTCTCTCTCTCTCTCTCTCTCTCTCTCTCTCTCTCTCTCTCTCTCATTATGACGTCATAATATAATCTCTCTTGCATCATGTAATATAACACCAGGGGGGTGTTTCACTAACTAAAATCGATTTTAGGCCTAGAATTGATTTTGGTGACTGGAATCGATTCTACTCTAAAATCAATCGCGGCAGGATGTTTCACTAAATCAATTTTAAGCTGGGATCGATTTTAAGCATATTGCTCATGATCGATTAATTTTCAATCTTCATGGACGAGGATGATCGATCAGAAAGTGAGAAAGTTTACACATTGCAGCTGAAGAACAGGCTTTTTGGAAAGGTAAGTAAATGTCATATTTTTTGCAGACTTGGTTTTCATGTTTTGACAAGACATATCGTACAGATTGAGATCAATTTGTACTGAGTGCTATATCATGCTTAATTGTTGACAAATTTCATCGAACATTAATGCCGAACACAATAATCGCAGTGTATGTAGTCATATTTTATTTTTAATACAGCCCGACGTATAGTGTTTCATGTAGTGTCACAGATAGAAATTTGTTTCCCGTTATGTCTAGCCTAGACTAGAGAAAGACTACGTCTTTACTAGGCTAAACTAGTGCTAGAAAAGTAGATCTAGGCCTTTTTTGTTTTGCGCTGTTGACATAACTATAATGTCGAATGGAATGGAAGGTCTTGAGGCTGGAAGTATGACAGAAAAAATACAATATTCATCTGAATTTCTCAAAAATCATGGTCTAAATTTACTTTGATTTTGAAAAAGGACTCCTAGAAGAAGTTTAGATAGAACATGTAGTGACTAAGTGAGTCTAACAAAGTTCTGAGACTAACAGTTCTAAGAGTCTAACTTCGTAAGAGTTAGGCTAGCTTTGGCCTCATCTCAGTTTAAATCACTAAACTCCATATAATGTAGGTCACTACCGGTAGATCTTGATAATAAATCTAGATATTCTAAGAATATAATACTTGGTCCACTGATGAGTGATGATGATGATGATGATGAAACAAATTAAAGTGTTAAGTCTACCGATTTCTGGGTCTGGGGACTGTGCATTACATTAATGATTAATTTTAATGCAATGTTGAGTCTGACAAGTCAACAATTAAAACTATAGTTATTCACATTTTAAGTCAGGACTAGAAGTAGACAATCTAGATTTATGATAGACGACTAGTAAAGTCTATATCAAGACTTGATCTCAAACTGAACCGAGCTGAGGTTGCGCCAAACATAAACACAACTACGACTTACGTCCATGACTAAAATACAATTTTCATGTTTTCAGTCCAGGTCTGGCCCTGAGTGTACGCATGTTTGGTAAGCCTGACGGTGTCGGCTCATCAATGTTTGAGGGGAAACTATTATGCTACATGATTAATATTTGACACAGGTAAGATTAGACTTTCAAATAATTTTTCTCTTAACTTATTTTAAATTGAAGAGAGGATGAAAAAGTTCTAAAATAATAATGAATTCATTGTCATAATGTAATCATAGTAATTAATGAAATTCACTGGTTTGATTAAAATTAATGGCCACAATTTTGTATAAAGATGATGAATAATTGCTTCAATGTATTTATGTGGTATTCCTCTTTCTTTTTAAATCCCAAATTATTGTAATTTCGTACTATAGACTCTACAAGTAAGATACATGTCTAGGTTTGGATCTAAGTAATGACTTAGCTTTATGTCACATTGTTCTAAAACACTGTATTTAATATAAAGTAACATTTATATTGTATATCGAATTTAAGTATGATTTCTTTGCTGATTCCCATGTACAGGCAGATCAGATTAAGCAGTGGTATCACTCTTCACTGACTGGTGAGCACTTCAATGAACAGACTGAGGGTTTCTGGGAATAATTTTGCTTCTTTCAAGTAGGTGCAAGACATATCAGTGGAACAACAATTGGACATACATACTTTTGAAAATCAGAACAAAATTTGTTAAATAGTTTAGGAAAAAGTGTCATCCTGTAAGAAATGACTTGATTTTTCTTTTTTTGTGTACATGTAATTGCTTCTGCCTCAAAAAGAGCACTCATATTATAATAAGCAAATAATTACCGTTGGTGAAGGTGATGGGACAAACTATCACTTCCGAGGCGATCTGGAAGTAGCTATCTTTCCGAAGCGAAGCTGAGGAAAGATAGCGTATACATTCAGATCGCCGAGGAAGTGATAGTTTGCCATCGCCTGAAACCAAAAGGTGATTATTTGCTTTATATTCCACATCAATTATTTTGATCACAAACGACCTATAACTAACACAAAGTGCTAACAAGTTTGGAATATTGAGCAATTGATCGAGTCTTTTATTTTAATTTCGTCAATCCTGCACATGAACAAGATTTATGATTTATGAAGTCAAAGACGCTTATACCATTGTCTATTTTTATTAAGCGTAGCCGCGCGCTAACGTTGCCCATCAGCGCGCTACCTTTCTGCGCACTAACGCGCGCACGCGTATACTTGCGCGCGAACAATTGAATATCTACACAGTGCAACGCACTTTTACCGACTATCTAGTGAGTGCAACGCACTTTCACCCAAAATATATACACAGTGTAACGAACTTTTCTTCTCCCATCAATGATGGGCGAAACTATATTTCATCACGTGATTAACTTTTGACCAATCGTAGAGCAAGATTCTTAGTATGTAGAATATAATACAAATTATAATGCATTTGTGCATGAACTAATGATGCATTTATACTGGATTAAGGGTTGTGATAATTAGTTCTGAAGGATGTTAGTACCAAATAGTTTTGATATCACTAAAAGTATTACATTTAATTTGTATTGATTTTATTTTACAAACAAATCTTGATAATAGGACGAGTATAATTTTAGAGAATTGTTTATTGGCAACGTTGAGTGTACTTAAATTATTAGGAATTACTATACAAAATGATTTCAAGTGGGATGCTCACATAAAAGACATTGAAAAAAGGGCAAGTGCAAAATTATACATGCTCGGTTCTCTGGTTAAATATGGTCTTCCACAGGAAGACATATATCTATCTATCTATCTATCTATCAGAATGTCACAAATAAGGTAGACATTATTTAAATTCAAATCGTGGACATTCCTTAACTATATAGACACGTTCATGTGAGTTGTTAATGCTCCTGTATTTGTTTACATTTTGCATGAAGGTGCAGCCAAGGTGCCAACCATGGTCAAGTGAAGGTACTTTGGCAGGAGTGCTGAATGTCTCTATGGTTACCCTGGAGTAAACATCTACCCATATTACACTTCATCTACCGTAAGTCAACTTTGGTATTTTTTAAATTTTTTTTATCATTGAGTATAATCAGAAATGTGTTTCATTTGTTTATGTCAAACAGAGAAAGAATGTCTATAATATACATGAAAAACTTTAATTTGGGTTTCCCCAAATACTAAAGTAAAACCTTTTTTTATAATTAAATATGATACTTTTAAATTTAGTCATCTAATCACAGGGTTATTTTGCTGACATGCAAACTTTTATTACATTCTTTTGATTTTGTTGATTTCAGTATTCCAAATAAAATTACTGAGTTACTAAGTTTGGGGTTCCGAAGTACCTGTTTTAATAGGTTCTACCATCTTTATGATTACATTGAGATAAGTCACATTTTGCAAGACAATTATTATAATTTAACAAACACATCAATGGCAGAAATGTTTAACCTGTAGGATTGTTGTTTTTGTTATGGTATGTATTGTAATAACTGTTGATAGAAATGAAATGTATGTTTATGAATACCAACAAATCATTAAACGAAGAAAAATGGATGCAGTTTTGATTTATATGTTTTTGTATTAATATTCCGATTTGTATGTCTGCATGCATTTTGTAAAGTTATTCCAAAATAATAATTCACATTATTTCAAAAACAGTAATGACAGTGAGAATGACTTTATTTTAAAGGGGTAGTTTAGTTTTGGTAAGGCTCAACTTTAGTAACCAAACATGGACAGTAACATTATAAAATTAATAGTGTTAACTCAACCATGCTCGAAAGGTATACAAAATGACAAACGACTAAGTAAAAAGCCCGTTATCATTAAAAAAAGAGCCGTTAAAACTCAAGAGGGCGCTCTCTAAAAAGGCATTGGTTTCAACCATTTATCATACAAAATAATGCATGTGATGTTGTATTGAAATAATGATTAAATAGAGAGATCATCAACAACTAATTAAAAAACGCTTTTGAAAATTTTTGAAAAAGTGCAAGCATTTTTTTATTTTTTTGAAAAATTCCGCTAATTATTTGGGCCCCAAATAATTATAGGGTCAGATATATTTATTGATGTTTCTGGGCCGATTTTTGACCAAATAAAGTTTATTCTGCCATTAAAATTGCATGTTCTCGCAAATTCGACACTCAGTTTTTCATTACCTCACAACAAAATTGTGATGTGCAGCGCCCTCTCTACCAAAACTAAACTACCCCTTTAATTTATAGAGACATATGTTTAACATGGTTGTAAATGTGTTATTTAAATTGTTAATTTGTTTTGACTTTTATTTCAGGCTTTAAAAACAGAATGTTAAGACATGCAACATATAAGTTATCGAATTGGCTAATTGTATATTCTTATGTACTATTTTGTTTAATTAGTCTTTTCCTCTATTCATATTGGTAAATTTCGTATTGTAGTATGTATTGATTGATTTACAGGGTAGTCTAGTCTTCATATTAGAATAGCACTTAAATGTTAATTTAATTAATGTTATTATATAACCGAATCGTCAAGATAACTTTCTTTAAAAAGATGAGTACAATACAACATATTTTAGTAATATTACAAATATCTATCCAATAATCAAACAATAATGTGATCTTTAATTTGTTGTTAATACTTATTACATTGTTTTACAACAGGGTAATGTGTATCAAACTGTGACTTACTTTTACGTCATCTGATAATGCTTTATTCTTTTCAGTTTATTTCATCCATACTATATTAAAATATAAGTAAACTATATTACAATTATATAAGTAAGAGTTTGAAAAAGGCCTATGGCCGAAATATCATTTAAAATTGTCAGGGAGTATTTAATTAATAGTTGATGTTTTAGTAAATTATAATGTGTTTTCATTTATTTATATTTTTATTTTGTAAATGTTTTCTTGATTTCTCTTTCGGTTCAACATTTGATCGATTCCTTACTCCCATAATCGATCACTAATATATAATCCAATTACTATCCTTTTACTATTAATGATCAAATACAAAATATACATCTTACATGGCATTTGAAATAATTCCATAATAATTCCATAATTCCATAATTTAGACAATTGTCACGGAGCATTTAATTAACAGTTGTTGTTAAATAAAATAATGTTGTGTTTTCATTTATTTATTTTTGTGAATGTTTTCTTGATTAATTTCTCAGTTCAACATTTGATCGATCCCTTACTCCCATAATCGATCATTAATATATTATTCCAATTATCACTCCAAATTATCAAACAATCTATATATACTGTACATCTTATATCGCATTGAAATGATTCCATCCCATTAAAATAATGGAATATTATGATTGTACAACCAAACACTACACTACTTTGTGATATTTAGTCTTGTAATTTAAACTACAACGACTATGTCAGGAAACTAACCTATTACATTTTTGGGGGGGATTCACGGATTGGAATGTGCGTACCTTTTGTATGTTATAATGTTTTCCTATACATAGCTGGTGCAATGATTTTAGAGCATAAAACATTGTGTTTGAGCATGTGCGTGCGTAGCTTGTAGTTATAAATGTACATGTAGTATTATTTGTGCATATTTGTGTGATTATGTGGGTACATGTATGTGTGTGTGTGCGTGCGTGTGTGTGTGTATGTATGTATGTATGTGTGTGTTCATCTACTTTCATAATAGTTGGCGAATCGTTGTTTGCCGGTGAGTTGTGTATTAGTGGATATGTATGATCATAAGTGAATAAATGCCAAATAAAAATGTATTACTTACATAAGCGTACGTGTGTATATAGTTGTATGTATAAATGTTTGTATGGGCATCTTAATGTCAGTGTTAAGTAGTGTTCGTCGGTATGTTTGCATTTGTACTGGAATATTATAATGCATGGTCTTTAAATACGCGTTTATTGGCATATTTTACAGTGTTATTATATAAAAACTATCATGGATATTGGCACGAATTACAAGATGACATAATTAGTTGGCTAAAAATAATCAAGTTTATAACTACGTTTCAAATATTCTTGAAATAATCAGATTGTTTAATAATAACAGCATATATTCAGTTATTCACACCAATTTCATTATAAATACCATTTAGACATCCCTTTCCATACCATACTGATCGTTCCCAAGCCTAAAACCGGTCTCAAACTGATTTTAGGCTAAAGTCGATTTTAGGACTAAAATCAATCCCAATTTGCTTTGTGAAACAGATGCTAAAATCGATATCGATTTTAGTGACCAGTGGTCCCTAAAATTGATACTAAAATCGATCGGATCGATTTTAGGATCGATTTTAGTGCTTAGTGAAACACCCTCCTGCAATCGATATCATCGCTTTCATTGTTGGCATATGTCTTAACGAAAATTCTCCTCTTTGATATATCGCGACTCTTCCGTGTAATTTAACAAAATATTATTGCAATAACGTGACTGTGTTAAGCCAATCAATGACTCATATTTTACCAAGTCGGATAACATTATGATTTGTAAATGTCCATTCCAAGTATAATACAATACATAAAATACTACTAATATCGGTCTGCTATTAAATTGTTGGGTGCTGAGAAAAACAAATTTTACAAAAGTTACTGCGTCGTCGCATAATTATAAGGGGACAACGCAGTTTCTTGAAATATAAAATGTACAACATGTAAATAACAGTAGTTCTTTACTCACTCAGCAGTGGATCGCAAGGATCAAACGAAGTACTTGTTGAGAATACATCGTTGGTTATAAAGCAACCGCCTCGATAGTCTCGCCACTCTTTGTCATTAGTAGTGTCAATTCCTATTCGTGTTAGCAGCGGTCGGCACACCTGCACATTTCGTTACCAAAGTTACAAAATAAAAAATAAATATAAAAATAATCATAAAACATAATAATCAATAAACATGCCCCAATGTTTGTTTTGTAAGAAAGCAACCGCCTCGATAATCTCGCCTCTCCATTACATGTGCATATTTGTTCATACAGATGTATGCATTTCTGTATACGTAGCCATGAAATTATTATTCAAAGCTACAAATTATGATAATTAATTAAGAATAATTATAACGATTAAAAATGATCAATGATAAGTACAAAATTGTGAATAATAGTAATGCTAAGAAAACAAATATTGGTAAGAACAAAAAATCATGTTATGTTTTATATACAAAATCATTTCTTAATAATAATTGTATTTATTGTAAAACAAAGCGTAATAAGTTAATTGTATAAAGTGAACAATTCGAATGGAACGTCACTACATTCTTATAAACAAAAAACATATCTATTCTTAATTTCCAAATTCACAAAGGGGACACAATCGACTTACCACGACCAATCCATCTGGACCACCGCTCTCCAAGGTTGACCCCAGCCACTGACCTGAAGCGTTGGTCATCTGGTTATTCGTTTCAAGATTGTATTCGCTCCCTTTTTTGATAAAATTTAGAAAAGAGGAGAGAAAACAAATATTTGAAAATGGATATCATCATGTCATATGTTGCTGACTTCCCTTTATAGGATGGTTCTAATATGACCAATATGTGCTTTAGTCAGGGGCGTCGATCCGTTTTTGATATTGGGGGGCGAAATTTGAAAAATTTTCCCGAGTGACCACTGAGAGAGCTAAAAGCCCCACATTAGCATGCCCGGAAGTTTTATTATGCGCTCATTGAAAGTGTCTTGATGGCTTGAAGACCTGATTTGGGGGGCACCCACATTTGGGGACAATAATGGGGGTCCAGGGGGCGGAGCCCCCGGAAGCTTTTAGATTTCAGACATTTGCAACTCCTATCATGGGTGTAAAAATTGTATAAAATAGTTAAACTATACTCGTAACGTATTTTTAAAGGGCATAGCGAGGAAAGATTGAGCCTTGCATGAGATGGATCGACGTGATCCTGTATTACTATAGAGCCATCGATATAGTCTCGGGCATTGGGCTCCCATGAAACTAAGCAAGGGCGTCAACAACTTCTCAAAACTGGAGGGGAGACATTGCGAGGAAGCGAAGCGACCGAGCGGGGGAGGGTGTGGGAGGGGGTGTCCCCCTCCCACAGTAGGGAGCTTTTGTATTTTTGGGTGCGAAATTGTGCGATTTGGTGCACACCTGAGACAGAAATTTCACGTTATATGAAGTATATAAGTATGGAACCAAACATACATAATGACAAATGGAGGGGGACAATCTTCACCACTTTCAAATGTGGGGGGACATGATAATATTCAAATATGATTTACGTTCAGCGCATATGGACCGAATTGACTGAAAGATATATTTCAGATTATTTTATTTTCTGTGACGGGGGGCTATCTATAGATGAGGGTTTAATTAACTTCGTGTGAGGTGTGCGTTTGAGAAATTACACTGCCCGCAACACATGTGAGTTCCCGCAACCCAAATGAAACTTGCAATATGAGAAACTGTATGCGCGCGAAGCGCGCGGCAAAAAAAGAGATTTACAGTCCTTTTCAAACTAGAAAACGGCTATTTTGAAGATTAATTATTGATAAATGTGTCTATCCCCTCTTTGGCATTATATCACTTGATTTTTTCTTCCTCATTTTCGGAATTATTGGGGGGGCGAAATGATATGTTCGCCCCCCCATATTTTCATTGGGGGGGGGGGGGGGGGGGGAGGGGGGGGGGCGACCGCCCCCCTGCCCCCCCCCCCCCCCTCCCCAGGATCAACGCCCCTGGCTTTAGTATAAGGGATTAAAGCTGCCATAAAGGCAAATAAGATAACATTACCTATAATCTGATCCATATTATGTGAAGGATCTTCTCAATGCCCATGAATCGCTTGGAAGGAATGATCCCCAGGGAGTTGAGACGTTGAACACAATGTGGGCTGGTTTGCACTGTATCTAGCTATGACCAGGGTAATAATAGTGTAACGGGCTTAGAGATGATATTCATGATATGCGCTATATAAATCGATTTTATATTTTGACAACAACGTGATGATTAATTAAAGGAATTCATTAACTAAGAAGGATATGTAGACGTTCCAAATACTCAACTAAATATACTATAACCTCCTCACCTATGCTATCGACTATGATCTCCTCGCATTCCGGTGACGTAGTCGATGACGTATCAATGGGACATTTGAATAGCGCTCCACTCCTTTCTACACCCTGAGCAGCATCGAAGGCGGAGGACTGGGCTTTGGGAGCTCCGACCAATATCCTTTAATTAAGAATGTACAAAATAAGAAACTTAGTAATGTATTGACTACCGGTATATGAATCCCTATAGTATAACTTTACGTATTATCACCTGACTTAGCAAATACAGTACATCAGCTGCCATGTAACATTTTTGGATGTTACATGGCACTGTTACATGGCAATTCAGATGATAAAACAGTTGTTAACCTTGCTGTCGGGAAAATCATGGAATGTTCCCCTCGGGATTTTAAATGCTATTTCGTGAAGAAAATAAGTCCCTCGACTACGTCTCGGGACTTATTTACTCTTCCCTCAATAGCATTTAAAATCCCTTGGGAGTGGAACATTCCGTGTTTTTCCCTCCACCACCAGTTAACAACTGTATAATGTTATACGGCATGTAATAGTCAAATACGAGTCCTAGATTGGCTAAACACAGTCACGTGATTTTAATAGAATTCAGTATGTATCACGGGAGAGCGGAATATCTCATTCCTCGGCAGACCCACGATATATCGATACGGCAAAATGTTCGTTTATACAAAAAATTACAGCGATGCTATCGATTGCAGGTGTTATTTATCATGTTGGAAGAGTAAAGTTTGCGCCTTTGTAGCTCGAACCTCCAACACTAAGAATGAAAAAAAGAATCTGTCTAACATGACACATAGTATAGGGTCTTAGGCTACACATTCTGGAAAAAGCGCGCCACCTTTGTGTTACATCCATGGCAGCATCAACAGCATAGTGCATGCAGCAACCAATGCCTTTTATGGCAACAACAATAAACATAAAAAGGAGGAAGAAAAGAGCATAATTAGTGATTTTCCTTCAAGAATATTGTAAATATATACGCTACAAATATTTGTTTTCTATTTCATAAATGTTGCATCATGGGCGGTGCCCGTAATGTGGAAGCGCACGATATGTCTGTAGTGCTGATTAGGAAATTAGTGCCAGAATCATACCACAATATATGGGCAAAACGGATACTAATACTTGATTCTAATCACGACAAACTGCATCTCGTTTATATTAATTTAGACATAACATGTAAGATGAACGTTATATCACTGTTAAAACAAGTATTACAAAACTACGGGTTAAAGAATTGTTGATTAAAAACGCTCACTTGTGGTTATAGATGAAGAGTTTTTATGTTTATTGTTGTTGCCATAAAATGCATTGGTTGCTTCCTGCACTATGCTGTTGATGTTGCAATGGATGTAACACAAAGGTGTACAATTTACTTTTAATCTTGCGTTTGTTAATAAAAGTGTTGATTAAAACTATTCCTTTGTTGGTAAACTGTATAATGGTTAATTATGTTTTGATTCAAACGATGTTGGTTAAACTTACGTGGGTTGTTGATTACAGTTTTAAACACTGTTGGTTAACCATGTTTTGATTCACATGCATGCAATTTGGGTGGTAATCCATTACTGGTTGAGTTACAGCCTAAGGGACACAAATCGTTTTTAATTTGAGCAAGAACCTTATTTTACTTCTTCCTTACAATCTTAGAATTGATGATAATAATATAAAAATAATTCCTTACCTGCAAACACGGGGATAAGACCTCCCAACCCCCATTCACTCAGTGTCTCGCGACACCCTCCATTACTGTAACCAACATCGTGTGATTCAAAATAGAATTAACCTACAATGGTTAACATTTTAACCAACGACCCATGTAAGTTTAACCAACATCATGTGAATCAGCCCTGAACAAAGCATTAATAACCAACAAAATGGTTACAGTTTTAATTAACAAATTGTTAAAGTTTAATCAACACCACTATAACCAAAATTGAGCAAATACATTTAACCAATAACCATTACAATGTTTAATCAACCACAGTTTAAATTTTAATCAACAGGCCGTTGAATAAAGTTTAACCCACAATTTAGTGATCCATTTGGTAATCTGTGGTTGATTAACATTTTAACCAACATGATTACATTTTGTAATACTTGTTTTAACAGTGTAGCACGAGCTAAAACTTTCAGTTTATAATTATAACTAACTTGTTTCATTTTTAATGTGGTCATCGTGGTTTAAATATAATGTTGATTAAGTATTAAACATGGAAGTGATATAAATATAACCGGTGGAGTATAGCTATACGGTGGCACTGTCCAGACAAGTGCCCCCTCCAATAATTTAAAGTGGACTTCCATACGATTTCAAGCTTCTAATGATTGAAAGACAGACATTCTAGGTCAATAAATACAATTCTGTATGAAAAAAGTATGATTGTGGGTTCTTATAATTGATTTTGAAATTCTAATGACACAAATTCGCGAGCGAGCTTGTTCTATCCCACAATGCACCTATTTGTGACGTGCGACCCTCACTATGCGCCTGTGTATTCTGTGTTTTTACACTGCAGCGAATGTGTTCTTTTGATCCGACCAATACAATGCTCGATCATGAATAGTTTAGTCCACGCTGCGCCACTGACCGTGCCTTTAAGCATTACTGCATTGTTGAACCGTTTGAAAATACTTGCCTGCCCGATATTGTAATACGTTTGGTTTTCATTGAAATTTGAATAGACACAAGATTCTGTAAACGTGGTTATTGAATTTGCTGGCTCTGCATGACCGGCTATTATGAATGACACATGCAGTGATCACAATTCAGTGGCACCGGATTCAAGCCTACTCAAGAAATTGAGCAAAGTGAGGGTGCTATGTAAAGCCCTGGTCACAACCCACCGTGCGTGTTTTTAGTCCGTACGGTTTTTGGGGAGGCCACGGCCGCCACGTTTTTCTGAAAACGTAGGGAGGGAGTGGCAAAGGCAGGGAGGGAGTACCGGCAACGCACGTCACACGCACGGTGTAAGTACGTGGCCCGCACGCCACGCCTGGCCGTGAGCGGTTGCGTGCATCGTACGTTGCGCACGTGGTAAGTGAGTTGTACGTGCTTACAACGTGCTTACAACGTACGATCTCCGTGCGATTGCCACGTTATCGTACGGAGGCCGTACTTACACGTGCTGCTCACGTACGGTGTCCTTACTCACTCGCACGTTGTAAGTGCGTGCACGTGCGATGAACTCGGTGAGTTTTTCCGCCCGATGTCGGGGTATATATAGGACGACATTCCGATGTTCTCCAGAAGTCCCAGCTGCTGCTGCCTCAAGATGCCGCCCATTCCACCGCAGAGACTCCGGGTTCTGATGCTGCAAGAGCAGCTTCAAGTGGTAGCGCATGAGCACGACGTGGTATTACTTGCCTTGATACGGGAGAGGGAGAGGCAACATGGACGCCGACGCAGGAGATGGTGGGTTCGCCCATGGATCGAGAGGAGGAGGCTTTTCGGGCAGTACGAAACGTTGTTCCAAGAGCTAGAGCGTGAATCGAGGGGGACTATGTCGGATACATCCGAATGGACCCCAAGCTCTTCGCCGAGCTCCTGCTCCGAGTGACCCCTCGAATCACCAAGGGCCCAAGGTGTGTGTCTTCATTTCTGCCATAACAAATGCTTGGTTTTGCTTTGTATTTGCTTAAAAATGTTGTCTTATCATTTCACGAATACATTCTATTAATCCATTAATATTAATGTCTCTATCTTGGTTATTTCTGAGATATGGCACATTATTGCATTGGTCGTCAATAGTAGTATATATACCGTGCAATTTGAGCCCCCTTAAGAAAAAGGAATGGTTAAGGTATTGGTTATGGTAAAATCATAACAACAGCCATGACCGTACTATATATATACAGGGTTGTGTGGAGTTCCTTGGCCAGCTGGTCCAGGAGTTTATCCTTCTGTTGCTGGTTTTGGTAGTTTGGGTGCGACTTATCGTAGAAGACCGGGTTGACCGAGAAGAACTCAACCAGGCGCTCCTCCTGTTTCGCCGAGAACGAGCAGTTGGCCTTTTCCTTTGTCACACCCCCTTCTTCATGTGACCCCTTCTCCGATCCACCAGCAGCACCCTCCCAGGGGCGTCGATCCTGGGGGGGCAGGGGGGCGGTCGCCCCCCAATGAAAATATTGAGGGGCGAACATATCATTTCGCCCCCCCAATAATTCCGAAAATGAGGAAGAAAAAAATCGAGTGATATAATGCCAAAGAGGGGAAAGACACATTTATCAATAATTAATCTTCAAAATAGCCGTTTTTTAGTTTGAAAAGGACTGTAAATCTCTTTTTTGCCGCGCGCTTCGCGCGCATACAATTTCTCATACTGCAAGTTTCATTTTGGTTGGGGGAACTCAACTTTTGAAATGTGTTGGGCAGTGTAATTTCTCAAACGCACACCTCAAACGAAGTTGACTAAACCCTAATCTATAGATAGCACACCGTCACAGAAAATAAAATAATCTGAAATATATCTTTCAGTCAATTCGGTCCATATGCGCTGAACGCAAATCAAATTGGAATATCATGTCCCCCCACATTTGAAAGTGGAGGAGATTGTCATTATGTATGTTTGGTTCCATACTTACTTTATATTACGTGAAATTTCTGTCTCAGGTGTGCACCAAATCGCACAATTTCACGCCCAAAAATACAAAAGCTCCCTACTGTGGGAGGGGGACACCCCATCCCACACCCTCCCCCGCTCGGTCGCTTCGCTTCCTCGCAATGTCTCCCCTCCACTTTTGAGAAGTTGTTGACGCCCGTGCTTAGTTTCATGGGAGCCCAATGCCCTAGACTATATCGATGGCTCTATAGTATACAGGATCACGTGGATATACAGGATCACGTGGATCCATCTCATGCAAGGCTCAATCTCTTTCTCGCTATGCCCTTTAAAAATACGTTACGAGTGGGTTCACTATACAATTTTAACACCCATGATAGGAGTTGCAAATGTCTGAAATCTAAAAGCTTCCGGGGGCTCCGCCCCCTGGACCCCCATTATTGTCCCCAAATGTGGGTGCCCCCCAAAGTCAGGTCTTCGAGCCATCAAGACACTTTCAATGAGCGCATAATAAAACTTCCGGGCATGCCAATGTGGGGCTTTTAGCTCTCTCAGTGGCTCAGTGGTCACTCTGGAAAAATTTTCAAATTTCGCCCCCCCAATCGCAAAAACGGATCGACGCCCCTGCACCCTCCTGATGATCAGACTCTCTGGCGTCACCATCTGACTCTTCTTCGCTCCTCCTCTCCTCTTCCTCTCTGGCCCTCTCATCTTCCGCTGCCCGTTTCTGTTGGGCCTCTCTGGCTTTATCCGCTGCCTTTTGAGCTGCAGATGCAGCTGACCCCTTATTCTGTGTCTTCTTAGGCGCCATCTTGGAGACGAAATGTTGGCACTCGTCCGTCGGCTCGACTTTTATATACTGCATAAATCAGTGCGCACAACGTGCGTTGTAAGTGCGGAGCACGTGCTTACTCGGTACGGTCCACGTGAGTTCTGCGTGCTCATTGGACAGTTGAACTGGGGAAGTGACGAGTAAGCACGGACCACGCACTTATCACGTGCGCAGCACGCACGTGCTAAGTGCGCCTTCCGTAGAGCAAGTGACCGTGGGAAACAAATTTAAAAGACGCACGGAGTCAGTGCGTTGTGCGCTCGTGGGCAGTACAGGGCACGCGCGTCACACGCACTGGGGGTGAATCGGTAGCCCGACCGCAGCCCGAACGCAGCGAAAGTTCCTCGTGCACTAAAAGTGCTACGGTGAGTCTGCGTGCTCCCAAATCCGTACGGAGGCGGTACTCACCACGTACGGATACCCAAATTTTGCCCATGAGTGTTTAGAGAGCACCCTCTTACGTTTTAACGGCTCTTTTTGAATGATAACATGATCTTTACTACGTCATTTGTAATGCTGTGTTCCTTTCTAGTTATAACTATTAGTTTGTAATGTAATGATGCAGGTTTTGGATACTAAAATTCAGTTTCACAAAAACTGTACTCTCCTTACCAGAACTCAACTATCCCTTTAAAGGGGTAGTTTAGTTTTGGTAGAGAGGGCGCTGCACATCACAATTTTTTTGTGAGGTAATGAAAAACTGAGTGTCGAATTTGAGAGAACATGCAATTTTACTGGCAGAATAAACTTTATTTGGTCAAAATCGAACCAGAAACGGCTGAAATATCAATAAATATATCTGATCTTATAATTATTTGGGGCCCAAATAATTAGATGATTTTTATAAAAAAATTAAAAAATGCTTTCACTTTTTCAAAAATTTTCAAAAGCGTTTTTTAAATAGTTGTTGATGATCTCGCTATTTAATCATTATATCAATAAAACATCACATGCATAATTTTGTATGAAAAATGGTTGAAACCAATGCCTTTTTAAAAAGCGCCCTCTTGTGTTTTAATGGCTCTTTTTTAATGATAACAGGCTTTTTACTTAGTCGTTTGTAATTTTGTATACCTTTCGAGCATGGTGGAGTAATAACTATTAGTTTATAATGTTACTGTGCAGGTTTTGGCTACTAAAGTTCAGCCTTACCAAAACTAAACTACCCCTTTAATGACATTAGAAAAATCTCTTAGAAATCAACCAAAGTGAGTCAAATCCTGAAAATATTCAAGCACATCCCTAGATTTATTTCCAATATACTGTATTTCTTTTTTAATCGTCTGGAATTCTCCTTTAACAAAACACTACCAAATATAAGGGGAAAATTGTATGAAAAAGACAGAAAAAGATAAGGCGTGTGTTGTGTCTCGACATGTAATGGCACTGAACGTATTATGTAACCTCTTTATGCCACATGCCTATTGTTTGTCCTACTAGAGCATGTGCCCCAAATAGCTAGGCTATGCCAGAGTGCACATTGCCTGCATTCTATATACACTCCACCAGTCCTATTGTATTCATGACAATACTGCTGTTGCTATGTGCCTGGACTTTTACATGTGCTTGTACTGATATATGCTACATGCTGCTTGACCAGGGAGTCTGCATTAAATGCTTGAAGCAACCACACCTTATTTCTGTACTCTCTTAATAGTGTTATTTTGTCAGTCATCTTTATAGTGAAGCTTGAACCTACTAATCTACGATATAACATCATTTTAGCCGGGCGTGAATCGGAAGATGTCACAGCACCAGTGTTCAAGGAGTAGAAAATTCTCTGTCCCTCTGCTCCTAAACAATGTAACAGAAGCGCCTTCTGAACCAATCCCATCCTCGTCGCCAAAATGATGTTATATCGTAGATTAGTAGGTTCAAGCTTCACTATAAAGATGACTGACAAAATAACACTATTAAGAGAGTACAGAAATAAGGTGTGGTTGCTTCAAGCATTTAATGCTGGTCAAGCAGCATGTAGCATATATCAGTACAAGCACATGTAAAAGTCCAGGCACATAGCAACAGCAGTATTGTCATGAATACAATAGGACTGGTGGAGTGTATAGAGAATGCAGGCAATGTGCACTCTGGCATAGCCTAGCTATTTGGGGCACATGCTCTAGTAGGACAAACAATAGGCATGTGGCATAAAGAGGTTACATAATAAGTTCAGTGCCATTACATGTCGAGACACAACAGCGTGCCCACAATACTTTGTGTGTACCCAATGAGCGAAATTGCAAAGTGATATTCGCTAACTGACTTTATACACAGTTATAACTTTCCAGTTGATAATTTGAAATCCGAATACGTCAATATCTTTATAAGAAAGGTAATGAGAGAACCACTAGAGCGCTAAGTGGCTTTGGACAATATTATACTTGTCTGGTCTGTCTAGATCGCCATAATCTCAACATTGTAGCCTGAAGTGTCACATATCAAACTTTTGAGTTTCGATCTTTATTATTCAATGCCATCAATAACCATTAGTAGTGAATCATTATCATGACAGAGGGCTGTGTAAAATATATCATGTTTCATATCATAATAAACTAAGGAGTTTCAGAGGCGAGCCCCGCACTAGGGCGTTCTATAGCTCAGTCGGTAGAGCACCGCACTAGGGCGTTATATAGCTCAGTCGGTAGAGCACCAAGCTAGGGCGTTCTAATAGCTCAGTGGGTAGAGCAACGCACTAAGGCGTTCTAATAGCTTAGTCGGTATAGGGTACCCACTAGGGCGTTCTATAGCTCAGTCGGTAGGGCACCGCACAATGTCGCTATAATAGCTCAGTCGGTAGAGCACCGCACTAAGGCGTTCTAATAGCTCAGTCGGTAGGGCACCGCTCTGGCTAGGGTAGCAATCCGGAGGTCTCGGGTTCGAATTCAAGAGAGATAAAGTAGCAACCCTATTTTCTTTGCTTCTTTTCATTGTTATTATATACAATGTCTGGCCAGTTTCTCTATATCTTTTTTTTTTAATGTTATATTCATTGGTTATAATATTGTGAATTATATAAGCATACAGGTAGGGGAATTGAAGCGGAAGGTAACATTATGTTTGCAAAACGGTTGTAATCAGTGGCGTATCGTGCATAGTCGGACTGATTGAGGGGGCACGTGAATGATTGGATTTTATACGTACTCCTTCCTTATGTTTTCTATTGTTTTGTGTAAATTATTGGGGGCCCATGCCCCCCAGCCCCCCCCCCCCCCCCCCTCCACCCGTAGATTCACCAATGGGTAAAAGTCTATGTACAGTCTGTAGGGTACCACCCGTACGATCCTATTTCGTCTTATTTTACGAACCTTTAAAATACGTTACTACCTGTATATCATATAGTAGAGACATGATCTATAGTATCACACAAAGACTTAACTTTGAGAATGTGTCTGAATGGTACCAGCCAAGTTATTTGGTAATAAACAGACGAATCACATTTCGAACGTAAGCGACGTTATTCTTGGAATTTCACCCTACATAACATACAAGGCCTATGCTTAATATTACTTTAAAGACAATTTATTAACGTAACGATATATAGAGAGTGACATAAAGAAAGGAATATACATATTAAACTGATACAAAAAAAACAAGTATTTTCTTTTCACAGAGTCTATGATTAGTAGTTGTATTAAATTATGATCATTGTTACGGTTTGTCACGTAACCTTACAATAATGTGATTTATATTAAAATGTATTTCATACGAGAATCTCAGTCTTTTATTAGTTCCCCCATTGTCCAAGTTATGATATAATAGTTTTAAAGTATTACTTTACTATAAAAATCGCTTAAAATTAACAATTGCCCGCAGAACATGGCTGTCATCTTGTGATTTGACACTATAGCGTTTACAATTTGAAAATAAATTAAGTTGGCAACGCCTCTCTCACACCTTGGGGGTGTTTCACAAATATCCTAAGTTGAACTTAACTCTAAGTTGGACTTAACAATTATGGAAAGCCGTTAGTTTCTTTTAAACAATTTTGTAAAATTTCTTTTTAAAGGCATAAAATGTTGATTCTATTATATCAAGGAGATTTCATGTTCTTGGTGTAATATTTATGAAAACTTTAAAATGTTTGCTTTTTCGCTTTTGAATATATTTTATTCCATGGCTACAAATGGCTTTCTATAATAGTTAAGTCCATCGTAGAGATAAGTTCAACTTAGGATCTTTGTGAAACACCCCCCAGGTACCTTGCTGAAGAGCAAAACAAATCGAAAAGAGGCGCATAGAACCCACATCCCTCACATTGTAAGGTTCCAGATGATCGCTTATTATATCGTATGTCTTTATTGTTGTATCTATTGAAACTTTAGGTAAATTAAATTCGTTGCGACATATGACATAAAGTATAAAAACGAATGAGAATACCAATACAAAACTATTAATTTCGAAGCATTATTTAATTATAACTGTCGGTCCTCATGTAAATACAATTAAAATTAATTGAATTAAATTCAGCTGATCAATTTCATAAAATATTATATAATATCAGTTACAATAATACAAATTTGTCTGGGAAATTACAAAGAAATCCGATGGCTTGAAAATATTTATTTCCTGATAAAGCATACGAGCAAAACAATGGGGGGAAAATACTCGACATTATCCTATATA